>CM033801.1:9781168-9806351 GCA_019656835.1 Rhododendron ovatum
CCCCCCCCCCCCCCCAGCTCCCGACACACCCCTCCCCTCCGTACCCCACCACCTTTCCTCCATTGCCCCTCCTCTTCCCCCCAGTTTTGTCTTTTTTTTTTTTACTTATACTAGTTTTTTTTTTTTTTTTTACTTTTAAAAGACTTTAATTACTGTTTCCTTTTCTTTTCTTTTTTTACTTTTACTAGTTTTTTTTGTTTTACCTTTAAAAGACTTTAATTATTGTTTTGTCTTTTTTTTTTTTACTTTTAAAATACTTTAATTACTATTCCCCCTTTTTTTTTTTTATACTTTTACTAGTTTTTTTGTTTTACTTTTAAAAGACCTTAATTATTGTTTTAGTTTTTTTTAAATTTTACTAGTTTTTTTGTTTTACTTTTAAAAGACTTCTTACTATAATTTTAATTAATAAATAAATAATTAAAATATAAATTGTACTAATTTTAATTAATAAATGAATATTAAAATATAACTTCTACTAATTTCGTCGAAGAGTGAAAATAAATAAGTGGTTATAGTTGAAGATAAAACGATAAAAGGAAATCTGAATAAATGGTTAGAAATAAAATAGATAAAAGATATAAATAAATACAAAATTAATAAATTTAACAACATAAAAGAATTATAAAATTAAAAAAAATTACTCACATATATAATACTAGTACTTGCTCATACCTATAGCACTACGTACGGGCATTTTTGTAATATATTTTTATTTTTTTATGCCAACACCAGAAGCCAAGCAGTGGGTAAAAAAATCGATGACATTTTGTAATATATTTGTAAGAGTGTGGGTGTTTTCTTAAGAGAATTGAAGAGCACACATCAGTCATTGGATGAAATGAATCTCAGCCTTCTTTCAACTTATGTTTGTGCGGTCCTCACACCCTTATGTTTTATTAGGTAGATTAAAAAAAACATATAAAGAGTAAAATATATAAATAAAAAGACCTAAATAAGTAGATACTGTAAATGAATAATTAATTAAATAATGTAAATGGATTAAGAAATTAAATAAAAAAGAAAATTATGTAAAAAAAAATAAGTATTCCAATTTTGAATTCTTTTGAATCGGTACGAAGATCTTGTTTTTCTTATCATTTAATCTTAAATGGTCGTAATGAATTTTTAGCTCTAAGGCCATTCAATGAGCACCCTAAGAGAGACCTGAAACTAAATAAAGAGCTTTAGGGTGCTCGTTGAAAGCCCTTAAAGCCAAAAATTCATTATGATCATTGAAGATAAAATGATAAAAAAAATAAGATTTTTGCACCTATTCAACCGGATTGTAAATCGGAATACTTAAATAATATTAAATAAATAAAAATGAAAAAAGGAGCATAAAGATTATTAATAACAGAGAAACATGAGAAAATGGGGGTTGTATTTTTGGGGGTATTTTCGGCCGGGGTGTGTGTGTGTGTGTGTTAGGGGGGTGCGAGAAGAGAATTACATTGATATAGATATTTGTATATAGTCCTTCCGTTCCAAATTATTTGTCCGATCCGCAAAACGGAGACTAAAAAATAATGCATTTTTCTCAAGAAAAAATTTAAATTTTTTTCATAAATTAAAAGAACTCATCGATATCTAGTAAATTGTTAAAAAAAATTTATTTTTTCTTGCAAAAGTTGTCCGGATAAACATTATGGGACGGAGGAAGTATATTATTTCCATTTACCTTAATAATATCCATCGTCGTTTCCATGGGCCCAAAAATCCGGGACGATGCAATGCCATTTGAACCAAATCTGTTTCTCTTTTCTCGCCCAATAAATTGACTCTCTGTATCTCCAAATTATACCCTACTCTCTCTCTCTCTCCACTGTCTCTCATGGAGAATGAGGAATGGGGAGGACTCGTTGCCCCCAGACAAATTCTATTCGTCCTCTTGTGCTTCTCCATTATTGACATCTCTCTCCTCGCTTACTGCCAAAACCCGCTACCCTCTCTCCTCTCTTCCAATATCTTTTTCAAATCTGTCGACTCAATTGTCGTCCGAACTGCTAATGACGTCGCTAACGAGTTCGGATTCTTCGAGCCCGCTGGAGCCTTCTACAATAACATTGTCGCCAATCTTGTCGGCATTGTTCTCGGTGTACTTCATTATGCCATCAAAGATGTCTCATTATGTCGTCGAAGACGCCAGAGAATATAATCTACCAAAGCCTTCTTCAAAGGCGCAGTCGCCAATCTCGTCAGCATTATCCTCTATGTACTCCTTAGTTCTAATAATTTCTTTCCTTGGATTAGTTAAATCTTTTGTTTTTTTGGTAGATTATTCAGTTTTCATGACCAATTTGCATAAAATAATCCATGAAAATAATGGATGATTTGTTCCGATTTATACATGATTGATTTGTGCAAATTAATCATGAAAATAATTGTTTTTATGAAAAACATGATCAGTTTTTAATACATGATAATTTTGAAGTTTATATTTGGGGTTATCTCTTCCATAGGCAGCACAATATTAATTTTAAAGTGTATATTTGTAATTATCATTTCGATTTTTTTAATTTGGAGTGTAAATTAATCATATTTGTTATGAATTCATCATATTTGAAAATAAATATGTATCTCGGCAGATAAGCCACTACTTTTGTCATGATTTTGGTTTATATGTTTCGATTTCTCGAATTTTGTAATGGTTTCTGTTTATTGTAGTTTCATTGGGATGATTTTATGATATGTGTTCATAATTTTTTTATGTTTTATGGTAATTCCATAAATTTTGTCATGATTTCAGTATGTGTGTTTCGATTTTTTCGAATTTTGTCATAATTTCGGTTTATTGTAGCTTCGTCAGCACAATTTTACAAATGTTCATTTTCAAATTTATGGTAGATGTTAGTTTTATTTTTTAAATATTATTTTTAGATTTTAGGTAAGAGAAAATTGGAGAGAGAAGATTATGAGAGAGAATGAGATAAATTAGGAAAGATAAAAATGTAAAAGATATCTAATATTATGTGAGAGAGAGAGAGAGAGAGAGAGAGAGAGAGAGAGAGTGTGTGTGTGTGTGTGTGTGTAGAGACTCGTAAATTTATCATAATTTTGAATATCGTTTAATGCGTAAAAGGATCGTATTATTAATAAAGTAGTACGTTTGTTTGTGGGGGTGTACGGATATACGTTTACGGTTGTGTATCGAACACTTGGAGAATAATAAAATGTGAGTTTTGATGTCGTGATGATGTCTGGAAGTGTTGGTAACAAGTGGGGTTGATTCGGTAACCATTACAAAAAAAATTTATTTTCTGTCAAGCTTGAACCGGTACTGGTCATCGCCCAGTATCGGTACATGAGGTCCAGAAGTTGTGTTTTTTTGGCATTTTGAAAGCTCTTGAACCGGTACTGGGGTATATGCTGTGTTTTTCTGTAATTTTCAGCACGCATTTCAGACGCCTATAAATACCCCAGTTTGTCATTTTTCACATCCAAACTCGTGAAATAACCCTAGAAACACCCCCTCTCACCTACCCAACTCCAATCTCACTTAAAACTCTTGATTTCAACATTAAATCTTCAAGATCCAAGGGTTTCTAACCTCAAAATCTTTCGAATCTTGCATTTAGAGAACAAGGGGTAAGTTTTATATTCTTGCTCTCACCTTTGGGCTCTCACCCACGTTTTTTGTCTCTCTCCTCTCTATCATTTGTTGATCTTCACTTGTTTATCATGTTTTTTGGTTGTATTTATTCTAGATCTCGTATCTAAGCTTGGGTGCTGCTTGTTTTTGGAAGATTTAAGCAAATATCTCTTAGTAAACATAGGATTTTGCTTAAAACCCATTTTGGTAGGGATTCCTCTCTTTCTCTACATGTTTTGTGGTGAACTTGTGTGATATTAGTGTTTGAATGTTATATATGGCTCGGTGGAACGCTTTAAAGCTTGAGGAGTGCCTATGCTTATGAATGCTATATTTTCATCTCGGTTGTTATGATCCATGAGTCATTTATGACATGTTTGATAGTGTTGATAATGCGGTTGTCGATGTGAAGTTGAATGTGGAGTTTATTGTGACGCAAGGGGTGAAAAAATGAAGTTGGAAGGGGTGGAGTTTATTGTGACGCAAGGGGTGGAAACACAATGTTGCAAGGGGTGGAAATTGCCTGGAAGAGGTGTGTGTGTGTGTCCATGTGTGAGAATGTTTCGATATTAGAAAATGATGTTGATATATGTTGTCATTGGATTCATCGTATCCATGTATATCATCTCATTACATATAGATTTAGTTGAGATTTTTTTACTGGGCTAGTATAGCTCAACAAAATCCTTCTTTTCAGGTTCGAATGCCGGTCAATAGCGTGTCTGGATCGAGTGTTGAGATGTGAAGATTTTATTTTTGGAATCATCTTTGTAATTAACCTTCTTTTGATAAAGATGGGTTTATAACTATTTATTCGAGAATTTCCTTATGATTAAACAATTTATAAGTTATCAACTTGTTCATATTCGTACTTAAGCTTATTTTGTGGCCGATGTGCCAATGTTGTAATTTATGAAACTTGGGGACTTAATTTGTAAATTAAACAGGTAGGAACTTCTTTGGATATTATTTGTCTTAGGATTTATTTAAATTTGAGGATGGAAAGATAAGTTTTCAAACCCTCTAGGATAAAAACTTAAGTATTTAGACATGGAATGATCCATATTTAAGTTCCCCTAAAAAATAAGAATCTCATTGGAATGGGGCTGAATTAAATTTTAATTTCGTGCCACTTGGTTTGGCATGTTTCTAGTACGGACTTCGAGTTGGTGCTGTGCAACCGTGCTGCGTACTTTTGAGCCATCGGATAGTGCATCCGACGGCTCGAATCTCATCTCGGCAACCAACGATCAAGAGCCATTTATTGCTGAGATGATATCTAAGCCGTTAGTGCTGCGCACACCACTGCACACCACTATCCTCCAATTCTTCTAGTACCTAGTACTATTAATTTCCATGCGAAGGTTAATGCAAATCTTTTAATTTCGTTAGTGTTTCTATTTTTTCTTTCTCAATAGTCTTTATTTCCATACGCACGTTAGTTCAGATCTTTATAGTTTTAATTTGATGGAAACTTTTTTTCTTTTTTTTTTTACAAAAAGTGAAGAGTGTTATTCATCTGTAGGCAAAAAGCCTAAACATCAGAGAGTGAGTAAAAATAAGAATCTATTTACTGTGGTAATACTTGATTTTGGAAACTTTAATTTTGTGCCACTTGTTTTATTTTGGCATGTTTCTATTACCTAAAGGTCTCTATTTTCTTAGGTAGGTCAATTCAAATCTTTTATTTTGATTTGTGTTTTATTTTTTCTTTCTTTGTTTCTCCTATATTGTTTTCCTTGGGTAACAAGAACCTATTATTCCCTAGTTGAGTAAAAATAAGAATCTATTTAGTGTTTTCCTTTAGTAAATTTTTTTTTTGGCCGATTGAAATAAAAACAAGAATCTATTATTCTCTAGTTGAGTAAGGGACGAGGTCCACACTCCAATCAACAAGTAAAATATGTTAGACTATAAAAAAAGGGATGTAGCCTATAATAATAGTGTCACAACCAAAACCCGAGGGTGAGAATCTATGACCGACCAATGACTTTAGATCACTCCAGGCCTTATCTAGCTCCTAATTATAGTAATTTTCCCCCCTAAATTATATTCCATTGAAAAGTAAGAGCATAAATAAATTTAATCAAAATACATCAAAACTTGACTTACGTGCAACATAGTACGAATTTGCCTAATGGCGTTAAAATTACAAACATGTGGCTCACTATAATTGAACTTGTTTTCGAAATGTCATGAACTTCGTTACAAATCTAAATCACATAAAATAGATAACCATGTAGAGCCAACTATACCATCTGTGTCTTGAAATGGTTTCATAAAAACAAACTCATTTAAGTGAGTGTTACGATATACAAAGGTTGTATAATTCACATGGGAATAATCTATTTCTTAAAAAAACCATGACATTATCTCAACAGAAAATAATCTGTAATTAAAAATAAGTTTTTAGGCTCAGAACTGGAAACCGTCAAATAATAATGCAAGTATTCAGGCTTGAAACTGCAAACCGTCAATATCGAATCAAACGGGGAAGTGCACCCGCCTTTTGGGAAATAATATCAAGTCAACCCGGCTATATCCTTTTGGCACCAAATCATCACTCAGATGTTTCAATACAATAAATCATTTCATTCTCTCTCTCTTTTTTTTTAAATTCATCAAAGTTTTTAGGCTCGAAACTGTAAACCGTCAATATCGAATTAAACATCATTAATGGGTGGAAGACTGGAAATTGTTTTTGGGGGGACGACCCCGCCATGTGGAAAATAATATCATGTCCATAGGATACTCGGCTATGTCCTTTATCACTTTAGGCGCCAAATCATCACTCGGATGTTTCAATACAATAAATCATTTCATTCTCTTTCTTTTAAAATTCATCCCATACTCATCTTTGAAATATCAAATTATGCTCATTATTCATTATGACGATTCCGTACAAGACGTCTATTTACATATCAAAAACTCTAAAATCATACACAAACACACACCCATACTCACATGAGTCTAGTGTGTGCGGGACCCATCTTTTATGTGAGTGTGTGTTTGGGCGTGGTGCTTTACAAAATAGATTCATATATCCATCCTTTTATATTGATATAGATTTAATAAACACAATTGTAAAATACTATTTCATAAAATTTATGTAACTAGAATATATTCGTAAAGACCACAAGCTAACAGGCGTAGGAATTACGATAGCCCATACCGGAACCTATTAGGATTATAATTCACTCTACTATTAACAAATGATTTATCATATCAACTAAAATCTCCTTTTTCTCTGTGTCATATTAACAGGTGGTCTTAACTTGAGATTTAGATATTTGCTCACTATCCTAAGGTCTCAGATCTGATTTTTTTTTGCCAACAACTCTTGAGCCACCTCACCCCATGCAGAAGCGTGTAAAACGGCGATGAGAGAGGTTGTAGAAATTAGTCTGAGGTGGGCGCAAACTGACCCGAAACATCTTGTATTAGCAAAAAAAAAAAGTCTCCCTTTTATTCCGAGTATAATGGAATAGTCAATAACCCAAAAGTTCAATTTGAAGTAAAAAAATAGAGTCAAACCTGAAGGCGGCCCACCCCACCCAAAACCCAGCCCAATTTACACCCTACCGGTTGTGACCTAATCATTGCTCAATCACAACCCCCTTTGGCATTGAACCCCAAGCATTTCCTTTCTCCGAGACATCCCCGCTGTTGAGAGATTACTACAATTATTCAATGTCGTCGGGACACCACCACATGATTTTTCAAGCTCGTTTTTCATGACACACTGACGGAGGTCTACACATTTTGGCTCTATTTTTTCTCAAAATTTTGCTTATATTTGTTGAATTTTTGTTAGATTTGCATCATATTTTTTTAAACTAATCATTAAATGAGAGGATGAAAAAAAAGAGTTAACTAAAGACAAAAAAAACCCACACAATTGGTATTTTTTATTCAGTATCATTTCATATAAAATTTTCTAATTTCGGTCCTAATTTTTCTTTTACCTTTCTTGAAGTCTCCTGTCGAAACCAATTACTAGGGAGAAAATTTATATATAAAGTTAAAAATATAATTACAATAAATACAAATAACTGAAAAATTAGGGAGAACCGAGCTGGATAAACGAAAATGCTAAGGCCAACCGCCAGAGCACTGATCGGAAATTGACGGGTACACGGGAGTCGCTCTGTGTCCCGCACGGACAATTGTGTGGCCAAAAGGTTGCCCGGGTTATTATGTGCCGGTGCACAGGCAGTGAATAATTTTCCCCCGACCGTTTGATTTCTTCTGCCACGTGTCACGCACACCTATTTACTGACACTCGACCCCACACCACAGGTCACAAATCAAAACACCCCTTTCTCTCTCTCTGTCTCTCTCTCTCTCTCTCTCTCATCGGCCATCGCCGTCCCCCATCGCAAGCATACAGCATTCGTTCGACCAATTACTGCGCAACCTCTGAAACACCGTTGCAGTCCTTTTTACACTCCACTTCGTTGCTTGCGATCAACCATCGACGCATTGAACGCCGCTGGATCATCCGCCTCGTGATTCCCGACCGACCAGATTCCATGTACGCAGCCTTTTTATTCAGAAAATTCTATAGCTGACTTTTTGTCTTATTGGGTTTCTTCGATTCCTATCTCCTCGTGAAATTTGATCGTAATGTCGTTTTTGTAGTGTTCGATTACGAACGATCGTCGAGATCTGAGGGAGCTGTTGAATCGAGAGGCATCAGCTGCTATGTCTGGTCCACTGGATCGCTTTGCGAGGCCTTGTGAGTTCTTCTCTCTCTTCTCTGATATTGTTCCTTTTGGTGTGTTCTTGTTCTTGTTTTTATTTTGATAACCCAGTTGTCCGGGTCAACATATTGCTGATCTTGAATACGACTAATTTTGGGACCCCAGTAATCTTGGGACCAATCCACCATCTACTAGCGGGGTCCAATTAAAGCTGGTTGAAATCCGGCATGGAGGTTTTGAATCTGAGACATCAAGAGGAATACTTGGGGTTGTTCTTGGTTCTTGTTTTCATTTTGATAACTCCGGTGCCTGCACCTCGAGTAATCTCTACTAGTCTTGGGACCCTCGAGTAATCTTGGGACCAATCCACCGTCTACTAGCAGGGCCCAATTAAAGCCGGTTGAAGTCCAGTATGGATGTTTTGAACCTGAGACCTGCAAACCCTAAGTCCCGGGCCTTGAACCAACCTCTTGGGGTTGTTCCTATTATTGTTGTTGAGCTTGATTCTTTAGATTGGTTGTTTAGGGTTTTTGTTTGAGATGTTGGATTTATGTTTTTGAACTTTGGATTATTGTTTGATTTGGTTATTCATGCTCTCTATTAGCTCTCTCAGTAAATCGTCAAGAACATTTACTGATGTTTGGTTTGTAGCTTGAAGAAATTTTGAAGATTGAAGTCAACTGATTAGTTTTCTTCAAGTTTTTTGTTTGTTAGAGGGAAATTGATTTTGGCGCTCCACTTTTGTCTGCACGCTCTATTTTGTGCATGAAGTTATTCGTAATTTCACGTTAAAAGTGGAGCGCCTGCATGCAAAAGTGGAGCGCCAAAATCAACATCCTTGTTAGAGGAGTTATTTCTTAGGAATTATAAAGCTTTATGCTTGCCGCCAGAGCTTAGGGTATCGTTTTGGATTCCTTTCAGCGGGTCAATGCTGTGGGAACCACAATTACTGTGTTTCGGACATTCTTATGGTGTGTCTTTTTGTGGGTTTGGTCAGTTTTCTTAGGACATGACAACTTAGGCCGTAAATTACAGTTGTTTCTTTGTGAGAGGATTTATTTCTGTAGGAATTATAAAGCTTTGTTTCTTGAAATCAGAGCCTAGTGTTTTTTCTCTTGGATTTTTTAGCTGGTCAATGCTGTTGGAACCACAATTACCGTGTTTTTGACACATATGATATGTTTTGTGCTGTTGGTCAGTTATCGTATGATATGAGGTTTTAGAGTTTGGGGTAACAGTAATGCTATGGTCAGGTGCACAATTTATACTGTTCCTATCCGTTACTTTGCCTTGTTTTGGGGTCATTTTTATGTGATGGTAAGGAAACTGGGTCTATGTGCAATGTGAACGTAATGGGCTTGACGCTATGGTGACATACAAGTTGGTGTCAACTAAACATGCAGTGCAGTACATACAACTGGGTCTCTGTCTTTCAAAAAATAGTTGGAGAACAGTGTGCTATTCGAGAAAATTTGATGCTAGGGAGGTTTTTCGTAGTGGTATCTGAATTAATTTTCTCTATGTGTCAGGCTTTGAGGGGTCCTCTGCTAATGATGAAAGAAGAGAAAGAAAATCTGATTTTGAAAACTCGGAGGATGAAAGAAAGACGAGAATCGGTACACTGAAAAAGAAAGCAATCAATGCTTCAACAAAGTTCAAACATTCTCTCAAGAAAAAGAACGGTAGACGAAAAAGTGATGGTAGAAGGGTTAGCTCTGTTTCAATAGAGGATATTCGGGACTCTGATGAGCTACAGGCTGTTGATGAATTTAGGCAAACATTAATATTGGATGAATTGCTACCTGAAAAACATGATGACTATCATATGATGTTGAGGTACTCCATCCGTAATCTTTCTTCTCTTTCTCTACTACTTTCTTTTTTAAGTTAGAGCCATATGTTCTGGGTTTTCCTTTTTACACCAATTCAGCTTAGGTCACTGGAAAATTTGACCTGCAAATCAGATAGTTTTGTGTATGATTAACTATTTTTAATAACGGATAAAAATTGCAGGTTCTTGAAAGCAAGGAAGTTTGATATTGAAAAGGCAAAGCACATGTGGGCTGATATGATTCATTGGAGGAAAGACTTTGGTACTGACACTATTATGGAGGTAATTACTTTGAACATTGTTGAGGTGGTTGTGTGGCTCCTGATAGTGTTCTAGTATCCTCGCTTCAAGTTTATAAGCTTTTACATTGTTTATCTTTTCATCAGGACTTTGAATACGAAGAGTTGAATGAAGTTTTGAAGTACTATCCACATGGTAATCATGGTGTGGACAAGGATGGGCGACCTGTCTATATTGAAAGATTGGGAAAAGTTGATCCCAACAAACTTATGCAAGTTACGACAATGGACCGGTATATTAAATACCATGTCAGGGAGTTTGAGAAACTCTTCGCGGTTAAGTTTCCAGCTTGTACCGTAGCTGCAAAAAGGCACATAGATTCAAACACAACAATCTTGGATGTTCAAGGCGTGGTATGTCCGGCCCCTTGTGTTTTTCTCAGTTGGAAAGTACTGGGTGGAATCTAAATATACTTGTTTGCTGTCAGGGTTTGAAAAACTTCACCAAGAGTGCACGTGATCTTATAACGCGACTTCAGAAGATTGATGGCGACAATTATCCTGAAGTAATCTCTTTTCTCTTCCTTGAAAAATACTAAAATCCTACTGAAATACAGGAATTGACTACTGCCCTTAATTTAAGTTGGAACTTTTGATTTTGATCCTCTTAATTGCTGCAGACACTCCACCAAATGTTTATCATCAATGCTGGTCCTGGTTTTAGGCTGTTGTGGAATTCTGTAAAGTCTTTTCTAGATCCCAGAACAACTTCCAAAATTCACGTATGCGAATACTTTCATCCTTCCATTGTTTACACACTTTCTTACTTACCATACAGCCATTTAAATTTCTGGTATCATTTACATTTTGGTTGGAATCTCTGCTTAGGTTCTTGGATGCAAGTACCAGAACAAGTTGCTTGAGGTTATTGATGCCAGGTAGGGATTGTTTTACTAGTTTGACCTGTTTTTTTTTTGCTATCTCATACTCTGACATTGTCTTCTTACCGTCTGTATAGTTTTCCCTTTTTTCATTTCACAAAACGTATTGATTGTGGACCTTCGCAGTGAGTTGCCTGATTTCATGGGGGGTACCTGTACCTGTGCTGATCAAGGTGGTTGTCTTCATTCTGATAAAGGGCCTTGGAAAAACCCAGAGATCTTGAAGGTCCGGTGCATTCCTTGGGATGTAAAACCTTTTGTTTTGTTTTTTCCTTTTTTTTATGGGGAAATATCCGCCTTACTTTAGGTTTTTTGTTCACAGATTGCACCTCTTTTGGTTTTTGCTGAAACAATTTCTTGTGTGGGCATCCTTTTGCAGATGGTTGTTAGTGGTGAAGCACGGCGTGCTAGACAAGTAGTTAAAATTCTGAATAGTGAGGGGAAGGTGGTTTATGCTAAGCCAAATTACCCAATGGTATGACATGCTACATTATTTGAAGTTGCTTGGACATAGCGGGTTTAGTGTATCTGCTTTCAGTTAAGATTTGATACATTGTTGCTTTTGTTGTCCTATTTGAAGCAGTTTAAAAGTGGTGACACATCCACTGCTGAGTCTGGATCTGAACCTGAAGATATTGCCTCGCCGAAAGCAACGAGGAATTATTCACATTTTCGGTTAACTCCCGTTCGTGAAGAAGTAAGTTCTTGACTTTCCTGCACGGTCACTATTCCATTTGGGAAGTCTTAAAAGCCAGCTTTTTTTCTGTCTTTGGTGAACTTTAATTTATCTTTCTGGTCAAAATGTTTTATTTATGCTAATATGATAGCCCCATGAATATACAGGCTAAGGTTTTTGGGAAGGCAAGCTATGCTGGTAGCTTTTCAGGGTATGATGAATATGTTCCCATGGTTGACAAGGCTGTTGATGCAGGTTGGAAGCAAGCATCCTCTCAAAAGCCTTGTGCGTCCAGAGGTTAGCGAGTTCAATTTTTTGTTTTCTATTTTCCTTGCCAATTACCATACCTGTCGGAATCCTCTTGAAACTTATTCTCCACTTCCGATTGATTTCGTTATTCACCATAAAATATTTTCTATTTGTTTTATTTTCCACAACTAGTAGGTTCCAACTCTGCCACCCGTATCCTGCCCCCTTCCCAACATGTATCATGCATGTGGTTTTTGCCTTATTTTTGTAGTCACTTGGAGACCCCCTTTACTCTTGTCGTTTGGAATGATTATAAAGTAGCTTTCATGTTGCATACACCCTCCATCGCATTTTGGAAGTTCCAACTTTTTAAGGAGACGTGCGGTTAATGCACTCACATTCAATTTAAAGGTGTAGAATTTCCACATCGCCCCTTTACAACCACCTTTTGAAGATCATTTGTAACGAGTTTTCGGAAACTTCAAAGTTTTATTTATTAACTTTTCAAAGTGGACAAACATTTTGGGACATCTCAAAATTGCATGACGAACAAATCAAATCGGACGTGGCGAAAAGACTAGAGCTTTTATGTCCAAAGTTGCAGCCGGAGAATTTTATACGAGGACTGCAGTCCCAAACTTCAAAATATTCTATAAGATGCTGCTGCTGTTTCTTGAAACTGATCTTGAATTGATATGGCACAACTGAGAATTGATTTCCAAATATCAAATGCAGGGACACTTCCACTATTTGATTCTCAAAAGCCACCTGAAGGATTTCAGGCTCGGATTTTGGCAATGTTCATGGCCTTCTTCATGACCCTTTTCACACTTTTCCATACAGTAGCAAGCCATTTGACCAAGAATCTTCCAAAAGACACTTCCTCTGACCACAACCAAAATATTGTCGAACTCTCTCTAGATGCCGCACAGAAAGAAGAGTTCCGCCCGCCTTCACCAATTCCAGGATTTGCACATGCCGAACTGCTCTCCTCTGTTCTGAGAAAACTGGGGGATCTTGAAGAAAAAGTTGACACTCTTCAAGCGAAGCCGTCTAAGATGCCTTATGAGAAAGAGGAGCTGCTGAATGCTGCTGTTTACCGCGTGGATGCCCTGGAAGCGGAGTTAATTGCTACGAAAAAGGTATAACCACTATAGTTTAGAATTTAGTACATGTATAAATGGTGTGATTTATCCATGGGGTAGTAGTTGGGTATCCATATATCTGGTGCATCGGAATGGGCAGGTTAGGTGATGAGAGGGCTTGCATGAAAAATTAATGTGGCTCTTGTTGGTTCAAATTTCTGATTGACACGATATACCGTAAACATAAGTTCCATGTTAAAATGGGAGTCAAATCAAGTAAAGAAAAAGGTTTTGTAAGTTACAATACATGGAAAATAAGTTGCCTGCCTTCTTTCGTAATGCTCTGAACTGCTGGTTGCGGCTCATTGGGAGGTTCATGGGTAGTTCACTTTTTGATCGTGAGACCATATTACTGAAAACAATACAGGCTTTGCAATGGCATTTCTTGCCTTCTACTTGCTGTATCGTTGTGCCTCTTATCTTTGTACCCTTCATCTTTCAAATGATGCTTGAGTTGATTATAGTTATGGTTTTCTCAAGCAGGCTCTGCATGAGGCTTTAATGAGGCAGGACGATCTGCTTGCTTACATAGACAGTCAAGCAGAAGCGAAGCTTCGGGTGAGTTTACACAAACTTTCTTCTTGAATTGGAGACAAAACGGACTATTACCATAGACCGAAAGAACTCCTCCCATTTCAAAATGAAAGAAAGATTCATTCTTCTTTGCCATTTGAAAGGAAGGAATAAAAAAAATTGTTTTGTTTCAGGTGAAACCGTCAAAATGTTTATGTCTCCTAGGAGACCAGACGAAGCCTTAGTGTGACCCTTCTATTGCAATGTTCCCAACGAAACTAAAACACACCGAAGCATGTCGAAATTTGAACCATTGAATTGTTTGGACACCTCATGGAAATAATCCCTCTACGATATTTTCATTCTTTGCCAAATTCTTATCTTAAGTTACTCCGTTTATGTTTTCGGAACATTTCATATGTTTTCGGAACATTTCATTTTCCTAGCTAACGGAAACAATACCAATATCTTGATCCCCATTTGAAATTCTTGTATGAGGTTCATGGCTGATGTGTCTTTCTCGATGCAGGAAAAAAAGCTTTTTTGCTGGTGAGAGATGTTGCCTGTGACGGAGAGATGTTGCCTGTGACGGAGAGATGCTATGCAGCGAGGATATATGTTTTGGTCTCTAAAAGTGTTTTTTCTATGCTTGCATTCAAACACCCACCCACACACACACCATGTTAACCTAATAATTGGGCAATACGACTCTGTGGAAAGACTAAATACAATTCTCTGTGAAAATTTGTACATGGAGTTGGTTATACTCAACCTTTTGCATTCTGAATATACATGCTTCTGGTTTCATTATTTTCCGGCAAAATTATGTCCTGAAATGTTTATGGCCATAGAGCTTTTTAATGCAGGGACTTACCTTTACGGACCAAAACATCACGTATGAATCCATGCCAAACTGTATTTAGTGAAATTATGCAACTGTTGCAAAGGATGGCACGCTATATACTTTACAAGTAGGTTAATTGAGAAATCCAGCAAAGTATACATTGGGGCTGAATATCACTCGCGCCACCAGTTTCGATATATCATATCGCAGTTACACATGAATATATCCTCATACAATATAGCATCTGCAGCGCGATTATCTTGGAAGCAGAACAGAGTGTCCAATCAGAAACCGAAAAAATTCTTTTTCTTCTTCTTCTTCTCAATGTAGGCCACTAGTTCGCCTTGTTGAACAAGAGCATCCTCAAGAACCTGGACAAGAAAAACAAGAATAATTCTAGGATTTAGTTAATCCAGTAGCATTTTGTTGCATATGCCAACTACCTGAGGCAGATCTCACACCTCATTAACTTTATAAAACTCAGGTTAAATGAGAATTCCAATCGCGAAACATAATCTGCTTCGAATTATCTAGAAGTCCATTTTAAACTTTGTCTATTTGTCTCAGCAATGCTATTTATTATAACCAATTTGTTAGCTGCCTAAAATCACCACATAGAACTCCAAGAAAAATAGATCAATACCTTCTTGGTTGCCGAAAGCTGTTGCTCCAACGCATCAACACGACTTAGAGCAGCATTGAGCATTTCCTCTTTCTCGGGAGGCATAACTGCAGGCTTGTTGCTGAGAACAATCACCTTCTCCTCTAGTTCGCTCATGCGCTTCAAGATTGAAAAATAGTCGGCAGTGGAGATGGCGGGTGCCGGTAACTGGTAAGGCTGGGCCTGGGGTTTCATCATGGGATCAACGTCGCCAAACATGGAACTAGAATAGAGGGTGGCATTGGTTAGCTTTCTTGGCATGTTGCGAGTCAAGCGGACCATGGTCACGAAGCCCATTGCAAGGGTCATGACCCCGGTGAAAATCTGGTTGCTTATTCCTTGAGAAGGCTTGCTAGCTTCATGCACTGTGAAACAGTCTACGATTTCAATGGAAAAAGAAGAAGGAAAAAACCGGTTATTATCCTACACTGGACAACAAGCTTAGGAAAAGAGAGAAGAGACAAACTGAAAGGAATTACGCCAACATGATTCCAAATAGAAAAACTTCAATCGTTTCAATTCGTTTGAAAGGAGGGAAAAAAAGAGAGGGAATATGTAAATCTAGATAATAATCGGAATTTCCGTGAATCATCTAAACGATCAAGAATTGGCAATTGACGCTGTAAATATGGAAAATGCCGAAGAAAGCCTAAAGACTTCTTTGATTAATTGTTCATGTCAAATAAGTCGTGTATTACTCAGACCAATAATAGAGCTGAAGCTGTAGTTAAAGCCCGTAGAAAAATACCGAAATAACAGAAATATCACAAAGAATTACGACTAATTTAATGTCAGGTAATTACAAAAGTCAACAAAGGAATAGTCAAGTTATTTGAAATGTCAACAAAAAGATATCTTCAGATGAGTAAACCATTACAAAATCAGATAAGTATCTATTTCACCAACCTTTTAGAAGTAAATACATTTATAATTAGCATTAAATAGTAGATCCAAGGGATCAAATTACAGAGATCAGGACATCAAAATCATGAGAGAGAGAGAGAGAGAGAGAGAGAGAGAGTATAATTAGCACAGTTAGGAGCACATTATGTTACAGTGTTACCTTTAGAAGGGGCAAATTTGTCACTTCGTAAAGCTTTGCAAAAAGTTTCATCAACACCCTTATCAACCATTGGGGCAAAGTAATCATGCTCGTGACCAGTGGCCTGTAGAGAATAATTCAACTATTTTCAATCAGAGATTTATCATTCGAAAAATAACAGACAAGGAATTCAAGGAAATAATATGAATAAAAAGCCAAGGCTTGAACATCGAGTCAGAACACCTTTCTATCTAAAAGAAATAGTGCTCCATGATACGATCCAGATTCCTTAATGTCGGGTATATGTGTATCTATCTTAATATAAGTTGCCTGATCTCACTCTCTTAATCTTCTGATCTCTCTCTCTCTCTAGGTTGGCCAAAAAGATTTGTTTGCTCCAGTTAGCTCAAAAGCCATGTCATCCTTTAAGTTTAAGCAATCATGTTCTTTGTTATGGCCTCAACCTGTGTCCTAAATTTTCCTCTGTTCTTCACCCTCAACACAGATCAATTCACTCAAATCCTGACAAGGACATTAGCACGTATACCTACATGGTCATACCATCTCAAATTACTTTCTTTCACTTTCCCATAATCGGTGCCACATCTAACTTCCCTCTACTGGATTCATTTCATGTTGTATCTTGTCATGTAACACCACTGAATGGTCGCATCCATTTCAAACGTTCCTATTTTAGTACGTGTGTCAACAAAATGAAGTGCTATAGTTCCCTAAAATTCAAGCCTACAAGACCTCACAAGACTTTTCGAAATTGATAAAATGTTCTAACACACGATGACCGTGCAAGGCAATTTGGAATTAACATTCTTTAGAGACTTCTTGCAGTCTTAGCATTCGTCTAACAATAATGTGTTATATTAGACTATTAGGAACAAGTTACTAGCTGCTTCATGCCAATAGGCTCACACCCAAATCCTATTAAGAAATTACGCAGTACCATTCAAATGTGAAAAGAGCGCCAACAACTTACTTCTTCACGAACAGGATAGAGTTGTGGATGTACATACTCTCTTTGATACCCGCGAGAGCATTTATCATCCATGCCCAAAACTGCTCCTGAGTTAAAAGAGTCACACTTCTTCGCACCCTAAGAATGGAGAAAGTTTGTCAGTCTTACTACAGTTCGGTAACTTCAAAGACAAATGATCAATCAGGAAATTAAACAGCAGATTAAAATCAACCGAAGGAATCAACAGATGAATATCTAGATTAAGACTAGGTACCTTAGGATTTGCACTCTCATCCTCAGTAATTGTCTTCTCATCAATGGACGAAATCAAAGTTTTTGCTGAACATTTGGCTTCACCATTGTGAATCATCTAGCACAAACAAATTAACGATTAAGCTATGGAATCTTCTGCAAAAATGCTTAAACATGAAATGCAGACTTCAAGAAAGGAAATTACAACAGAAAAATGGGTATGCAGCACCTTCAATATGTCAGGATCATTCCATGGGCCCTTATCCGCACGCATACATCCACCTTTGTCCGCACAAGTGCATGTACCGCCCAGAAAGTCTGGTAGCTCACTGATACAGATCATGGTAGAAAAAAGGTGAGGTAAGGACCAACACTAATGCGTTTAACGGCCAACCCATGCAATGTTATGTTATGTGTTAAGAATAGCAGAAAACGTTACTCAGGAATCTCACTGACCGTAATGTTGCAATCATATACAGTAAGAACTCGAAGTTATATTGGCAAGTTTATGGGAAAAAAAAGGCTATATCAGGTCAAAGAAAAAATAAGTCACCTAGCATCAATGACTTCAAGCAACTTGCTCTGATATTTGTTGCCCAAAACCTGTTACAAGGAAACCATTAATGAGCTAAGACAAACCCCTCAACAAAAATCAGCTATTTTCTGAGATAATGTAAATAGCTTACTTGAATCTTTTCAGTAGTCTTGGGGTCCAGGAACGTTTTCACGGTGTTCCATAACAGCCTAAATCCAGAACCCGCATTAATAATATACATACGGCACAGGGTCTACAAAGAAAACGATTGTTTATTTTAGAACTCAAAAAGTTAAAGTAACATCAAATACAAGTCAAGATGAGGACCTCAGGGTAATTGCCGCCGTCAATCTTTTGAATGCTCTGAATAAGCTCCCTTGCAGCTTTGCTGAAATGTTTCAGTCCCTGAGGCATCGATAAGTGCAAGTCAGGATCGAGAATTTTTTACTGTAAATGTTATTTAATCTACCAACTTGATTTTTCTATGGAAAAAGATTCTTAATAATAGCACATAGAGACATGCACCAAGACTTTAGTTGTCGACACTTTTCGAATCTGATACACATTGAGCATAAGGCCACCACTTTGAAGGTATAAGGTGGGGGTGGTATAAATCATGGTTCATTTGAAGGCCAATTGCTTTGAAATACAGGCAATTGGTTTTTTATTCAAGGCATTTTTTAAGAATCGTCACCTACCACTCCTTGAACATCCAGGATAGTAGTGCTCTGATCGATGTGCTTCTTTGCTGCAATCGAACAGGCTGGGAACTTGACAACAAAGGTCCTCTCAAACTCTTGGACGTGGTACTTCAAGTAGCGGTCCATTGTCGTGGCTTGCAAAAGCTTGGTTGGATCAACTTTGCCAAGTCTTTCAATATAAACTGGTCGCCCATCCTTATCAACCCCGTGATGTCCCTGCGGGTAGTGTTCAAGGACCTGATCTCTTTCCTTGAACTCAAAATCCTAAGCAAAAAAGCGGACAGGTAAAAATCAGAGATCAGACAGAGTAGTAGTTAATTTAAATCCAGTAATAGTCAGTTTTTTTCCCGGAAATACCTCCATGAGAGTGTCAGCACCGAAATCCTTTCTCCACTTGATCATATCAGCCCACATTTCCTTTGCTTGCTCAAGATCAAATTTCCTCGCCTTCAAAAATCTGATCACCAAAACAAGATTACAGCCTCATCATTCATCCTGATGCATGCAAAAGTAATTAAGCCGGGGAGCACAAAATTGACCGAAGGCAATAAAGCATTGCGGATTTTTGCGATCACATCCAAAATTTTTTTTTACAAATCTTTCCTATCAAAATAGTTGCCATAAGTTTCAAAAAGAGGTTATGCACAAGAACTACCACCAAAAGGAGAATGGTGAAGTAAAATGATGGGAGCAGAGGATGAGGGGGGAGGTGAAACAGGGCTTACTAGACTGGACTATGTTCTAAAAGGACAAAGAACAACCAAAAGCAACATACTTGGCTTGAGTTCTTTTACTTGACAAGTCTCATAAGATGACGACAAGCTAATAGTATTGTATTCCTCAATCAAAATAAAAACCACAGACAAGCTAGAAACCATTCACTTTCATCCACTACAAACTGTGTAACAATCCACCATTTTGAATTTGAAGAGCAGGTGGGAGCACAATTGAAACTTAATGCGATTCTGTCAAATACAAAAGAGTATTTGATTTTCAAGCCATGGATCATTATAAACTTGGAATAACTGCTCATGCAATTGACCATGGACAAGGTAGCAAAAGAAAAGAAAGAAACCTTAGCATCATGTGATAATCATCATATTTAGCAGGTAGCAATTCTTCGAGGACAAGAGCTTGGCGAAATGCGTCCACTGCCTTAAGTTCCTCTGCATCATGCTCGTCTTCAAATGCAGCAGACATAACTCTGCTGTTTCTCCTGCCCTTCTTTGTCAGAGAATTCCTGAACATTGTCGAGGCATGAATTGCCTTCTTCTTGAGAGACCCAAGCCTTGTCTTCTTCTCATCCTCAGAGTTTTCCATGTCAGATCTTTCGAGACCTGTTATCAAATCATGTGAAGAGAGGACGCTTAAACAAAACACAACAAATAAACACAATGAACATTCAAGTAGTTGTTGGTGCTGCTTACTCAAAACATCAAAGCCAAAAGCTATATACGTGCACCATTCTTAAGAAATAGGATTTGGTATAGATCAAGGTGATCTCAACCCTAACCATTTCAACTAAACCCAATAATTGAAAGCAATCAAGGAACCAACAAATCTTTTTAATCATCTACCATACCAATGTATCTTTTTCACGACTACGACTTTTTAGTGCTTCTTTCGTGTCAATATTCTATAGTTTGTCGCTTCCCTGAGAAATGATAGCAAGAGATGCTTTTGAAAATGATATTTTCGTCATCTCATGTGTTCGTTGCTCTTCTTCACCTGTCCTGGTTCCCGTCATTTAACTTTAACACTCGCACTAAAAATGATGCCTGTCGTGCAGTAACAGACGAAATATGTGAAATACTTGCTTTATTTGGCTTTTTCTTCAAAAAAAAATAGTCTGAAGACATTATTGAAATACAAGCAGCTTAATGGTAGTTTTGCACTTTTGTTCACATCTGAACATAACTGTCAAGGATATGCCAAAAGCTCCAACGAATCTTTGGTACGAACTACAGTTACAGGTCTTCAAAACACGAAAAGACAATTGGATAGAAATTACCTGGCTTGATGTGTCGCTCGAGGGGTCCAGACATAGTGTCAGCACTCATGCTTGTAGTTTGCAACCTAGCTCACGTGAGACGGCAAATGTGCGAGAGGATCAATCGATCATACCACGACACCAAAGCTTAAGCTCTTGCCGACATCTTTCAGTAGACAAAAGTTTAGTGAGGGATATCTTCAAGCAAGGAACAACAATGCTAATGCTAAGTTAACTTAAAAATGCTAACCGCATGAAGCTAGTCCATAAATTTAAACGAATATACGTGTATAGTACTTGCATAAAACTACGAATCCATAATTATTGAGTATACAGAATATGATTCATCCCAAATCAAGGGAGAATTAAATGCTATAAGAACCATATGTTAAAGGCTAGAAAACAATGCAAAATTTTTGATCAGATCGAAATGGCTGGTTGCAGTTTCCGAAATCAATATCTCAGAACGCTCTTCGAAACAATTTGGTTGACGATTTCCAAGAGTTAGTTTGTGGAAAATTTTGGAAAATAATCATTTAAAAAAAAAAATGTTCACAATTTGTAGCCACAAAAATTTAAAAAGAGATGAAAACAAGGAGATTGTCTGTACCAAACCAAACCGAGTCCTAAGTCCTAACCAACTGGGGTCGGCTGCTTTAATCCGTTGTTGCCGTTTTATTTTCAAGTAAACAACATCTTTATAAAAATATTTGGCAAAAAAAAAAAGATGTTCACAATTTCTAGCCCCGAAAATTAAAAAACATATGAAAACAAGGAGAATGTCTGTACAAACCAAACCAAGCCCTAAGTCCCAACCAATTGGGATCAGCTGCATAATCCGTTGTCTCCGTTTTATTTTCAAGTAAACAACATCTTTATAAAAACATTTGACAAAAGTAATCGAAAAATTGCAACCTCACAGCCACATCTCCATCTCCAAGGACAATAATCTTTCCTTATTTCTTCATTCTATGGAAATCCGAACTTTCAAATGGAGATTGAGGTTCAACAACAATAAGGCAAAAGAAAAAACAACAATACTACCGCCACGACGACGACAAAAAATAACTTAAACGAACAAATAATTCCTTCAAGACATTGAATACTAACATAGCAACAGCAAAACAATGGTAATTTCCAGGATTTAAAACATTTCCACAAACAGCTAGATACACCCAAACAAGTATGAGTTCGAATCAAAATTATTCAACAAAAGTAAGGATGGAGATGAGAATTTTACACTGGTGAATGAAAATGTGATTCCGGAATGGCCTAGAGAGAGAGAGAGAGAGAGAGAGAGAGAGAGAGAGAGATTACCAGAGACAAAATGTCGGACTAGGAGAAAGAATCAGAGAGGGAGACATTTTTATGACCGGATTCTCCTCTGAATTTGCGGCCCCCCATGCATCTCTGCGTAGATACAGCAAAACAATCCAGTGCCAAATATAGATACAGGGAGAAAAAAATATACATTTAGTCATTTACAATGGTTTAGAGAGAGAGAGAGAGAGAGAGAGAGAGAGAGAGAGAGAGAGAGATGGTTTGAGGAGGCCAGAGGGAGAGAGCGCGAAAGGCAAGCCACTCCGTTCAATTTCTCTCTCTTTATGTTAGCAGTCCTGCTACACGCAGCAATCTGTGCACAGATTGAGCACAGATTTTGTTATAGGGCCCACTACAGATCCCACACAAATCATCCAAAATGTTCATTAAATGTAAAATATTTTTTCAAGGGTCCCCGTAAAAAATAAGCTCAATCCAATATCTATAGATGCTTCATCCAATCATCTAACTTTTTATTCAGATTTTCGGATAATGAATGATTTGATCGAGCATATATAGGTATCGGATTGAGATTATTTTTTACGGAGACCCTTGAAAAAATGTTTTATATTTAATGAACGGCTTGGATAATTTGTGTGGGACCTGTGATGGGCCCCACAATGAAATCTGTGCACAAATTGTATGTGTATATAGACTTTCTGTTATTTTTGTGTGAGCGCTTAAAATGGAAGTGTTGGTTGTCGCATCCGCCAAGAATATTGTCCCGTCACACCACATATTATTATAGGGACCCAATAACACACGTCTTATCACATTTCGGTAGTATTAGGAGTATGTTAGCTTCGATGAGAGCTTACGGGAACTCAAACTTGGAACTTATCCTGAGTTGTTACCACTAAACTAGCTCCTCGTTGGTTCAATTTCTTAGTGAAAAAAAATACTACAAACACATATAAATGCTTACAGATTCAGACACAAATGCGTCCAGAGTCGTTCGGTATGTGGGAGTTCTACATTTACTAAGTGAGATATATGCATCGGACCATTTGAACACATATATGTTGAATTTGTGCACGTATACCTATAATACTACTCCTCCATCCCATTAAATTTACCCGATTTGCAAAATGAAAAGTTGAAAATAATACATTTTTATCAACCTAAAATTCAAAATAACTTACATAAATTAATACTGGAACTCATTGATACCTACTGAATACATACTATTTTGAATTTTCCTTACAAATATTGTATTATTTTTACTCGTTTTGCAAACCAAAAACACATTTTGAGTCGGATGGAGAATATTAGCCAACTGAAACCCTAACCGACTCCTCTAACATCTCTTTAACCTCACATTCAAGGGGAAAATTGTTTTGTACATTTTCCCTTCCAAAAAAATGACACACCAAATGATATGTTCAAAGTTGAAATTTTATAATTACATTTTCTGATACGAAAAAAGGAGTAATGTTTATGCCTCGTTAAAAATAGAGATTTGGAGTGGAATTAACATTAATATTTTATACATGCACTTTTTCAATTACGCAGAAACTTTAGATTGTGATTTTTTTCTCATAAAACGTAGAAACATTAAATTTAAATAAAAGTTGAAGTTATTAGGTACTGAAGGTTCAACGTCATATTAAGCGATCACTAAAGTTGTAGTATTAGAATCGGTTATTTATACAAGAATTAAAAGATTAGAAGTTCGTATCGCGCCAAACATAAATTTCTTTATTATATTACTTTTCTCCTCTTTACTTTTCTTTATTATATTACTTCTCTCCTCATTTAAATATATAACCATTATATAGTTAATGATCTCTCAGTTCTCAGGACAACTTCCTTGGCCTGGCCTGGGTAACAAATTATGCAAATACTATCTCTATTTCCTCCTCATTCCCACCTTTCTTCTCAACCTGTGTTACACCTTCGGATGATCCAGATTCCTTTTCCTCTACGTCCCCATCTTTAACTTCTTCAATCTCCTTCTTCGCCTCGAGAAACTCGACTAGACCTCTCAACGCGACCTCGGCCTCCTCGCTCTTCATCAGTTGCTCGCCTACTTCTGCAGGACTCACTTTTTTCGTTCCTATCAACAGTTCGATGTCTGAAAAGAGCGGATGCTCTGTGATTCCGAGGTAATTTTTCGCAAGCATTTTGAATCCACAGGGGGTGCAATAGGACATGTGGATATGGACGTCCATCCGACCGGGGCGCAACAACGCAGCATCGAGCTTTTCTTTGTGATTGGTTGTGAAGATAATAATCCGCTCGTCCCCGCAGCTTGACCACAATCCGTCGATGAAATTAAGCATCCCTGATAAGGTAATCTGCAATTTGTAGACAGAAACAAAAAGATAAGCGAAGAGAGCAGCTAGCTAGTCAAGTAAAACAAAAAAAACTGACTAGTTTCCCTGATTTTCTTCATCTTATTTATCTTCCTCCTATTATATGCTACAACTAATTCATGATCCAAACACGGCCCTAAGATGTTTGTTTTTTTGGTGTAAGAACAAGAAATTCATTAATAATAATAAGAAAAAGTACAAGAAACAAGCCAAATAGGGAGACAGTCAAAGCAGAAACCAAAACAAACAACAAAAAGAGAAATATCTGACCCTCCCAATTGAGATGTAAAAGCAACTAAACATGATGATCATTAGAGAATATCAATTCCTCAAGCACCTGCAAAAAAAACCATTAGAGAATCATGAGCCGAAAAAGGGTACTATTGAAGCACCGGATGTTGTGGGGCACGGTACACATAAAGATCGTTGCAACTATCCTCAATGGTATGCTCTCGTTTGCGCTTAACGACCTTTAGATTTGTAAGCCCAATTATCACAATGGCATTGGATGAAGAAGTTAAAGCTAGTACTAAAAGCCATAAAGCTAGAACAAAAACTTACCCCAGCAGATCCATGGACGCTATGTCCGAAAGGATCCATAGGCCTAGCCGCTCTTAATGCCGCCACCTTCCGATCCTGCAACTCAATGGTGCAATCGATGTCC